>SRSM01000530.1:0-45575 GCA_019593545.1 Apocynum venetum | reverse complement strand
ATTGATAAAAATTTCAAAGAGAAAGAAAAAGGACAAAAGTTCCATCCTTTTAAATTAATATTCTGTTATGATAACTTTAGACTCAGATTAATGAAAGTTGGAACGAATAATGGATTTAATTTCAGAGCATAACTAAGAAGCTTCAATATCTTCCATTTCCATATTAGAGATTTAGTGATCGTTGTGAAGAATGTTTCAATTAAACAGTGAATAACTCCTTTAAATGAAAATAACTATCATTTTTTTTGTTGTGTACAATTTTAGCACAATTGCGGTGACAGATAAGTGACAATACGTTTGATTGTCTATTTGGCGAGTCTCGATTTCTAAATTAGAAATAAATTTACTGAATTTTGGACTACTTCTGCTATTTGTGTAAACTTTATGCGCTCTCATTTTTTTGGTTGCGAATTCAATTGACAGAAATTTGTTTTCTGATGGAAGTTTTAACAGGCAGTGGCTGATGATGCTTTAAGGCGTATAAGCTTTACTTCCAATTTGGCAGATTTTGGTTCGGTTGATTTTGTGGTTGAGGCCATTGTTGAATCTGAAGATGTAAAGAAGAAGTTGTTTATTCAATTGGATAATATTGTAAAAGGCTCTCTATCCTGGCATCTAACACGAGTTCCATTTCCATCACTCGTTTAGCCTCTGCAACGATACGACCTGGCCAGGTTACCTTCTTATGTTTGGTACTTCATTCATATGGTGTGCAGCTTCTTTATAAAGTTGATTTGTTTAATAATCACAATGTTGCTGGAATAAAGATTCAATTGTCTTCTCAATTCTATGAATTAGCGTTTCAAGTTAATGTTGTACCATGTGTCAAATACTATTTTGATTATATAAAGGATATCTGCTCCTCTTATTTGAAACCCAATTTCACCTTTTTAATACCAACGATTAACCAGTTTAACCATAACTGGGGAATGTTTATCAGGGTTTTCTAATTATGTATGATAGTAATGTGTTCAGAAGTAGAATATAGATATGAGCTCCTTCCACTTCTTATTTCAGAGAGGACTAAGCTCTTCTGTGCTAAGCCTTATTTGGTTCTTGCTTTTTGAATGTTCTCCTTTATTAGTAATTATTGCTGTCATATTTATGATATGCATTTTTAAATCTCATCTGAGTTACATCCATTTTGTCTATAGGTGATTGGCATGCATTTCATGAACCCTCCACCTATCATGAAACTGGTTGAGATTATTAGGGGTGCAGATACTTCAGATGATACATATCATGCCACTAGATGCTTGGCTGAGAGGTAATTTAAATTTAAACTCAAAAACTTGTCTTTAGTGTCGTGTCATGTTTTGTGAGTATTATGCAGATACATGAGTTTATACTTTTCCACATTAGTCTTAGTAATGAAGTTTTGAGGATTGGGCTCCTTTCTGGCAAAGCCAAGATCTGGCGGGGAAACCTCCAAAGTGGAATGGTGGTGTTGACCCATGTAGATGGCTTTGCAAAGAAAACAATTAGTATTTATGAGATCATTGAGGATGCATCATAATTATCATGGTCATACTTCCGCGTATTACATACTTTCGCATTTGTCTTTCATGTGTTTGCTGACTTCCTCTCCCTTTCCTTGTTGCCATTGGCAGCAAAATTCTCGCAATATAGGGTACTTGTGTGTAGGAATCTAGAGGTTTGAACTTGGATTTAGTGTTTTTTTGCAAATATTTTTCAATGTCATTACCTGAATCTGTTGGATTTGTAGATTTGGAAAGACAGTAATATGCTCTAATGATTATTCTGGCTTCATTGTCAACCGAATTCTAATGCCAATGATAAATGAAGCATTTTACGCATTATACACTGGAGTGGCAACTAAGGAAGACATTGATACTGGAATGAAGCTCGGAACAAACCATCCAATGGGTCCTTTAGAACTTGCTGATTTCATAGGACTTGATGTTTGCTTGTCAATTATGAAAGTTCTTCATACTGGGCTTGGGGACAGTAAATATGCTCCGTGCCCTCTTCTTGTGCAGTATGTCGATGCTGGTCGACTAGGCAAAAAACGTGGTATTGGGGTATACACTTATAGTACAGTACAAAAGGAAACAAAGTCATCTCCTCGACTTTGAAGTCATGGATCAGATTTGTCTCTTTTGTACATGTGTCTAGGACCTCTATAGAAGTTCAAGAATTCTGCTTTATGTGCTCAGATATTTCAAATTTGAGTAATCTTCTTGTACTATCTTTCTTAGTGTCAAGCTTTCTGTAGAATTACTTCCAAGTTTGTTTGGGTGAGCAATAACTTTAATATTTCGGAAATGTGAATCTTTAAAATACATTAAACAGAACTCTCAGCTTGGACAACAAAAATGAAGACCTAAAGAAATCCGAGTATGCATTGTGATAGATTTGATGGCTTCAGCTCTTACGGCTCCAGGAAAGAGCCAAATCTATGGCATTGCTGAATTTTATATTTTGTTGATATAATTGTTATTGATACAGGCACAAACATGGTCTCCTTTACTTCTGTGGCTAATTAATTTGATCTGAAATGTAATCAACACAAGGAAATTTAGGAATGATTTTTTGCATTTCGGAGTAAATTTCAGTCTTATTCATGTTCTTATTGAGTACACAGAAGTCTGGAGCATCAAGAGGTGTATTACATTACATCATAGTTCTGGGGTGTTCATTCAGTCTCAAGATTTTCTCGGACACAAACCAGGGAAATTTCTGAAGTTATAATTGTACAGCATGTCTGCGGGCAATGCTGGGTGGTATGTCTGCCAAGCGTCGTGGCCAATGGGAATGTGCTTCATCACCAATACACATAATCCTGCTGAATTTTTGTCTAATCGCAGCAACTATTTCAAAAACTTTTACTTTACATGACTGTAACCTCTATTCTGGTTCAGCTATCAAATTTACCTTCGTTAAGATAATTCAACACTTAATAATGCAAAATGATAGTAGTTCTCAATTATGCTTGCCAGCCCAGAAATCAGTGAGACAAAGAACTAAAAGGGACCTCTTTTTCAATCTGGTGGCCAAACATGGCCCACAATAATTCCTTGTTTAGGGTACCCCTAATTCATTGCTCCTCATGGCCAACCCCACACGATGACTAATTTCTCTGTCTTCTTCCATAGGCACTGGCAGTCATCTTCTACTCATGAAAGTGATTGAAATGGAATCCAATATATTATATTATGAAACAGTAGGACTGGAAAAGAAGGTAAAAAGGAAAAGCTTAAAGCATTTACTTACTTTGTCTGCTGCATTTGAGAATTGAGCTAGGTGAAGAGAAGTATGAAGTTCTTGTTTCAGTGCCCTTGTTGCTCTTGTTTCTGCTTCATGAAGCCCAAGGCAGGAAAACCAAAGGTGGCTGTAGCCAAAGAAGATCCCAAGAAAGATGCCAAAGAAGACGCCAAGAAAGAAGCCAAGGAAGAAACCAAGAAAGAGTGACCTGACCTCCCAATGTTGCAAGAAAATGACACTACAAGCACTTAAAAGAGGAGAATAAGTAATTCTCTTTATTTTGGTGAGTTAATTTGCTGTTCAGCACACATTGGTTATCTGGTCTTGGTCTTAATCCTTTTGGGTTTCAATGTTGATATATATTTGGATAGTTTTTATGTACCAAAACTCTTCTTTCTTAATGTACTAAAAAACTGTACTTCTATTGAAATAATAAGTATTATGAACATTTCAGCATTTATATTTATGGATCTTCCATTGTTAGCTGCTTCTTCTGGTTAGATTAGTTGAGGGAATGCAGGCATTTGCTTTCTGATTGTTAAGCCAGTAGAAGGTAGGTGGCAAACCATTTGCTTTAGCAAAAGAAGAGAAAAATGTTTGCAGATCTGAACTTTTCTTCTTAAATTCTAGAGATCAGATGTGTCACCATTGCTAACAACTAACAAGCACGTTGGTTGTATAGCAATGAATTATCTCTGTTGTCTAATATCCACATACCAAGCCAAAGTTTTAATTTGATTTATTTTCCATTTTTCTGGAAAAAAAAAGGAGCACATGTTATCTATTGGCAGAAGAAGCTGAGAAAATTGAGAAGTTAATATTAGTATTAATGTCATCCATGGACCATGATACACATATATACATAAGAACAAAGACATTTATACCAGGTAAGAATGCCTTGGAACCATAACTAAATTTTCCTCTTAGGTCATTAAAAGTACTATCTTAGAAAAGCCAGATAAACTTTCTCTTGGAGTAACTTTCTGTTTAAATCCAAGTCAATGGGTAAGAGGTGGGTGGAGATAAAAGTAAAAAAGTTAAGGCATTCTTGCACAAACAAAAAAAAAAGAATAAAATTTTTTATTTCAGAGTTTTGGTTATAAGTTTAAATCACATTTAAGTGTGACAAAAAATAAAAAGTGAAAATAATACAAAAATTTAAAGTGATAAATCAAATTTTGCCCTTATCTTTCTTTCCTTTTCTCCCCTAAAAAGATTCTTAGAACAAATAAATTTAGCCATTTTCTTGTACTCATAATAATTGATTGTCATAATACATCTAGCCTTAAATAATTATTAAAGGTTCAAAATATTTTAGTTAAATTATTTTTTTGAAGTCATATAATAATTTTAGCTTGTGATATAATTCTCCAAGTTTAAGATTGTATAAAAATATACTGATATGATTTTCTTAAATACTCATACTATTAGGATTTTAAAAGTTGTAAAATCATATTTTGATACCAATTTATTTTCAAATACCATTTTTATGCCCTTATATTTACTGAAAGTTATCATTTGATAACATTAAATTAGAAAAAATAAGTCCAATTAGTTCTTAGAGTAATTGTAAAATTAGTCTCCTAAATTTAAATTTTTAATTAATAAGCATCAAAGTATTGAAATTGATACTTAACTTGATTCTTACAAGTTATTATAAAATGATCAATTGATCTTATGAATTATTTAGTTCTTAAAATCTTTTTATTATAGTATTTATACTTCTAATCTGACGTAATGAAAATAAAATTGGTGGATATATATATCATATTGTAATTCGAAAAAAATTAATGTAATTTACTCTGGAATTATCTGAAAATTTAGTTTTTACCTCTCAACCTAAAACCATTAAAATCTTACCCTCAAACTTTTAAAATATCTAGATTTTACAATTTTGTTAATATCTTAACAACAAATTTGGACGGAAGAGTAAGGTTTAGACTTCTTGACAATTGGAATACAAAAATTGAACAATTTTTAATTTAGAAGAAAAAGTTGTAATTTTGACTATCGCTTATATATTTTATTCTAAATTATAAAAACAAAAAATTATATTATCTTATATATTATTCATATTCATACATTACATATCTTTTTAATAATTTTTTTTATCTAATAAATAAAATTTTATACCTAATAAGTATTCAAAAATTATGAATGAATGGAATTTGTAACAAGTTAGGTTCTTCAACTTTTCTCCACTTTGAAAAACCTAATATTTAATCGCTCCTACTTTTTTTTTTAGGTAGTGCTAAATACTTCAATTTTGTTAATTGTCAAATGACTTAAACCATATTTTTTCTATTCAAAATTAAATATTTACTTCTATTTTGGGTTCTAAAAAATAATATTTATTTTTTTGGATAAATAAATTTCCATTTAAAATTTAAAAATTATTAATTACTTGAAATAATAAAAATTTCCATTTCCTTAAAATTTAGTTATCTTCTCCAAAATGAGATGACATTTAGAAGTGGGGGTAGAAAACTAGGATGTGCTTGAATAAATATAGTTTTGAAAAGAAAATAAACGATTAAAAGTCTGTCTCTCCCGATTCTAAAACCGATCTCGATTTCCATTCCTGTCTATGCTTTTAAAAACAATATCCATTATTGTCCCCATTTTAGTGATTCCGCTAATAAATAATATTATATATACATTTAATATATAAATAAGACTTCAAAATACAATAATAACATTTTTTATTAGATAAAAAAACTTTACAATCAATTTAGAAAATTAGAACTTTAGACATTTATCATCGCTTCGAAATAGCAAAACACATTCTATGAATTGAAGATTTGATTCTCATTCAATTTTTGAATAAATTGACAAATAATGTCATTTAAAATCATATTTTCAAGACTATAGAATTGTTGTTCATTTTTAAATTTATACTATAAATTGAGAAGTTCTTATTGCACACTTTCACTCTAAAGATTTAATAAGATGTTATCCAATAACTCCAACCTCTCAAGTTTGAGAAATTCACAGTTAAGTTAAATATCTCATAAAATAATTATGTTAAGTAGCACATATTTTATATTTTAGGTAATGCCTATTTTATTCTTTTATTTATGTCTTCTTAGTGTTTTAATATGTTATCGTGTATAAGACTCACTAACATCGCATTAAAAAAACTATCCAAACACAACATCATGACTCAAGTCTTATGGATAATGATCAAGGATAGTAATTTACCAATTTGGGACGCCATTCCGCCTTATCTTAATGTCAATAATTGAACAAATCCACAAATCCGCCCTGCCGATGATACAGTTGAAAATTGAGTTGGCTTAATTTTACTCCTTTTTTACCGAGGTAATATTAAATATGATAGTTCATTTGTTTCAAAATATAAAATATTAAAATTAATTATATACATATAAATAAATATTTTAGTTCATAAAATATCTTCATTTATTGCATCACTCTTTTTTGGATTAAAATCATTTAATATTAGATATATAATAATTAGAGGTAATATTGAAAACAATACATCAAATAATTTTAAAAAATATCAAAACATCTTATATTTTAGAATAATAAAGTTTGTTTTTAATAGTTTATATTTTGTGACAGATGTAGTAATAAATATTTATTAAATTATATAAAAAATACTTTTGAATTATAAAAAGGACTTATATTTTGTTTGTAAAAACAGTTATATTTTTTGTATTTGAAAGTATTCAAAAAGAGTCATCTACTGTCCAAATTATTAAATAAAAGTATTTTCTTAATATATTTTACTAATATAAGATTTGAGACACCTGGATTGGGCTTAAGTTAAGATTGGACATCTGAGTGTGTAACATAACACGGGTCGGACTGACATCAATTAACAAACACTCTATTCAAAATTCAATATTCACGTATTTATTTTAAATGTATAAAATTAAATATTAATTTTTAATTTAAAAATATATTTATATTTTTATTAATAACCTTTTAATTTTATAAATTTATATTATATTAAATTATGTGATTCTATCCTACATACATTAATAATAAAAATATTACACTATTAGTAACTTCTTTAAAATATCCTTTTAATTCTTGTTATAAGTCAAAAGTAAAAATCAAATTTAAGACAAAAGAGAAATTATTGGAAAATATTATATGCTATGGACTCTTAAATAATCTATTAAAAGAAACAGTAGTTTTCATTATGTGGAAAACATATATAATTTATATATTTAAAACAGCCTTCACACATGAGTTAAATATGTGGATAATAATATGAGTTGAATATGTTGATAATTTTCTTTTTTGAAATACATGATATTTTATCAAGATTATGACTTGAAATCATAATATTTTATATATATATATATATATATATATATATATGAATGAGGTCACTTACCAATTAAATTGTATCTAATTGTCATAGATAATTACTTTTTAATAATAAGAAACAACATTTAAATATGATATATGTCACTTTTATACTATTTTAAATTATCATTTTATTTAAAAATTGAAGCTTCAAAAGAGAAAGATTTATATTTTAACTAACACACGTAATGTACTTGCTCACCAACTACCTTATATTGGTTTGTCATTGACCCTTTTTCTAACTTTTCATCAGATGTTCACTCACTTTCGATAAATGATATTTCTTTCTTAATGAAGTTTTTATTTTTTGGTTTAAAAAACTAATAGTTTTCCTTTTATTATTTACGGTTTGGACCAAACCGGATTGAGCTGTATTATATTAATTTGGTTCGGTCCAATCCCATCTTTATTCAAAAACAATTCAATCCAATCAACATCAATATAAAAAGACTAAAAATGATAATTAACTTATTTTTAAAGTGTAGACCGAATGCACACCCTATGTATTAGAAACACTTATATTACATTTACTCCCTTGTTCTAATATTATATTTTTAATTTTTTATTTAAGATATTAAATATTTATTTTTAAAAAATAAACATATTTTTATTAAATTATATACATTTAATAATTCCTATAATCTTACTACTAATTATATTAATAAAAAAATAATATAATAACTCTTTTATAGTCATAACTTGTGAATAGTGAGTCATCCACCATAAAATAAATTCCAACTTAAAATTACAATAATATACTTTCATCCCAAATAACAAATGCAACTAAATAAAATAGAACTTTCATTCCCAAATATTTGAAGATATAATATATAGGCAAGTTTCAGCAAAACTCCTAAATAGAGTTCTTGCAATATTTTTAGAAAAACCTTCTTATTTTATTTAGGATTATATAAATATTTTTATTAAATATTATTAAATTACGGTATTACGTTCCAATCCAATTTTCTGTAAAGAAAATAGAAGACCGAATTGTAAATTTTTAGGGATAAAGATTGGATTGTAAACCCGAATTGTAAAATAAAAGTATTTATTAAATATATTGAAAAACCTAAGAGGGAGTGAATTAGGTTTTTATATGATTTTTCAACCTAATTCAATAAAACATTTCTTTGACAATAAACGTCAAACACTTAATGTGCTAGTTGTGTGAGTAAAAATGTGTTCAAATAAAATGCAGAAAATAGAGCAATAAATACAATGATTTATAGTAATTCGGTTATCCAACAAAACCTAATTCACTATCTTCAGTTACATACTCAAGGATTTTACCAAATCCCTTCGCTAATCAAATAAATGAGATTACAAAAGAAACTCACCTAATTCACCTTAGGTTTTTACAAATAACCTCTCAATCAATTAATGCTCAATCAACCTTTGAGTTTTACAACACAACCTTGATTATACAATAATCTCACCACTCTCTTTAGTGAAGTCCTCACAATACAATTCAATTCAATATTCACCCAAATGTTTTACAAACAAACCTTGAATAGAAAATAACCTACATAAGGCTCACCCTAACACTTAAGGTTTTATGCTACTTGCAACCTTGATACAATTACAATCAATAATAAGATATAGAGAGTTTGATAGATATTACCTTAATGTGAAGATATATCAATTTGAAATACAATCACCTCTTTGAGTAATGACTTGCCAAGATTGCTCAAAATTCACATTTGAATGTAAAAACCCTTAAATGATTTTAACCATATTAATGTTTAGAAATGGTTTTGGAATGTTTCTAAGATGTTATAGGATCAAGATATACAATGTTTTTGCTCAAAAATTGTTCTTTGAAAGGCTTCTAAAGGTTTTGGTATTTATAGGTTTGTTTCTAACGGTTAAAAATAAAGTTGTTGGAAACACACTAGCAATTTACAGTCGATCGGTGTATCATCCGCAACATCATTCGCAAGCTCATTGGACAACCTTTGGATGATAATTTTTATCTTGCGGTCAACCGCATGATTGTCCACAAGTTAACAGACAAACAAATTTAAGAGCACATGCATCCATAAGATAAACTAACTTATGAACGATATCTGGACCACTTTAAGTCGAATGAAACATATTCATTTGTGTATAAAAAATACTCTAACACACAAATGATGATTTCAATCAATCATATAAGTTATGATATCAATCCAACAAGAGTTTATGAACCATTTAAGTTTTGAAATCACGATATATGATTTTCGAAATACCAAAACACATTTCAACATATTAAAAATATTTTGAAATAATGTTTTAAGTTCATAAAGCATCCTTTAAAAATCATTACTCAATTAGAGATAAAACTAGATATATCAAAATATATTAAACTCTAAAACTATATATATAGTTCCTATCTAATCCAATAAAAGTTTATCTTCAAATCTTGATAGTCTTGACTTGTATATTTTCTTGAAGACTTGAAATCTTGTCATGGGATGGATTAAATCATGAAAACAAAAAACTCTATTACTTGTACAAAGAAGAATTAATCATCATCAATGTTTGATATTAAAAGCTTTCATATATAAATTTATAATTTCGGTTTTAGTTTGGTTAGAATTTATTTGAGAATTCAATTGGTGATTTAGTTTCCAAAATTAAAAAATGAGAAGTTGACTCAATTTTATTAATTAACATCTAATCAGACCAACCTAAAAACGAAATTATAAATTTATATATTTAATAAATACTTTTAGTTTCTCTTCACACAAATAGCAAATAATATTAATTGTATAGTGTAAGAACTCTTACAATATATATAATTGGGAAGAACCACGTTGATATGGTATTCTTGAATGTGGAAATATTTTCCCACCATTGTCATTGAATTACTCAAAGCAAAAGAAAGAAGCAAACAACATTTTCTTGAAATTATTACGTCCATAAAAAATTGAATAATCTATGTTTTATTTTTATCACGAAGTTGAATGGTCATTATTTTAAAATAAATAAATGTATTTTTCATCAAAATTTTTATTTATTCGTAAAAGTACATAAAAAATCGAACCAAATACCAAAGTATGAACAACTTCTGGTAATATAAATTCGTCACATGAAGCATTTGAAGAAAAATATAGGCCTTTGGAGGAGGAGCAGTTGCAGCCTTCAGGAAGGCAGAGAGCTGTACGGAGAGATGGTTTCACACAGTGGTTCAGAGATTAATGATCGCAACCCCTTGCTAGATAATGGAAGGTCGTCAGAGCCACGGTGGAACAAAATTTTGGACGTGGGAGAGGCCAAGGCTCAGATTTTGTTCTCTCTACCAATGATACTTACCAATGTTTCATACTATTTGATACCTCTCACCTCTGTCATGTTTGTTGGCCATATCGGAAAACTTGAACTGGCCGCCGCAAATCTTGCAAATTCTTGGGCGGTTGTCACTGGTCTTGCTGTCATGGTACATATATTTTTGGATTGTTCTTTGCCATTTTAAATTCTTCTTAGTGCAAAATTCAAACGACTCAGTACTTGAATTATTTACCTTCTTATCTGCTCAAATTTCAATGGGTAGAATGCCTTGAGCGGTATATTTTAGATTCTTGGGGATTGGGAACTTGAGTGTTGACAAATCAGATGACATGAGAAAAACTGATGCCGTGTGGTTTTCTTCTTCTTGTTCTTTTTCTTTGTTTGTATATGGCAGAAAATAAACCTACAATGGCGCCTACTAAACTCCTGTCTTGTGCTAGATATCCTTTTGCCTACGATTGTGGGAATTGATAAAAACAAGCACCATAAGTGAAATGTGTGTGGCCGTCACTCTATCAGCTCTGACAATTAATTTCAACGATCGTACGCCTTTGAAAAACTTGAAAATGACTAATTTGATGCAATCTCTTGTTTAAATTAACAAATTTAATTTAAACTTGAAGTCAATATTATAGGATATTCTATACTTGATCAGCATATTATGAGTGCTTCTCTATAATCATTTGTTTTATTTAGAAGATTCTGATAAATGAAAACTTTGGAGTGCGAATTTGATGGCTACGGTTAAATTCAATCCCTAATTGTCAGATTAAATTTTCAGATAAGGTTGAAATTTAACATAGTATCTGAACGAGAAGTCACGTGTTCAAATATTGCTTAAATCCAATCTCTCTCTGTCAAACAGAACTCCTGGCAAAGTCTACAAGAATAGCTTCGTTGCAAATGCTAAAATATAAATATGACACTTCATTCTTCTTTGATTAATCAAGCGGAGATTTTGATTTTGTTCATTTGTAATTTTAGATTGGCCTAAGTGGTGCACTGGAGACCTTGTGTGGACAAGGATATGGAGCAAGGTTGTATAGGATGTTGGGAATATATCTACAGGCATCTTGCATAATATCATTCTTTTTCTGTATCCTTCTGTCCATTATTTGGTGGTTTTCTGGATCCATTCTGACTTTTCTACGTCAAGATCCTCAAATAGCAAAAGTGACTGGTCTCTATTTAAGGTTTCTTATACCAGGGTTATTTGCATATGGAGTTCTGCAGAACATCTTGAGGTTTCTTCAGACACAATCTATGGTAATTCCAATGGTTATCTGCTCAGTACTAACCTTGATCTTCCATATTGGAATTGCCTATTTTTTCACTCACTGGACATCTTTTCCTTTCACTGGAGCTGCATTAGCTGTTTCAATCTCGTTTTGGATATCAGCGGTAATGTTGGCCTTGTATGTTCTCCGGGCAAGCAAATTTGTGCATACATGGGATGGATTTTCAATGGAGACGTTCAATTATATCATTCAGACCTTGAAACTGGCTATACCCTGTGCTGCAATGGTGTGGTTAGTAAATTCTGTACCAGTGCTTACTTATGATTATTAATTCAATTGTTGTCATTATGCTGATATATGTAATCATTGCAGAACCAACTAAAATTTCATTTTGTTTGTTTTTCCAGTCTTGAGTGCTGGGCTTTCGAGCTTCTCGTGTTGTTATCTGGACTAATGCCAAATCCAGAGATAACTACTTCAGTGGTTGCAATGTGGTATGCCTCATTCTTATAATTTTGGCTATCTTTAACTATGGTTTTCATGACATCTCCGCGATTGTAATGTGTTTTTTGTTTCTTCAGTGTGAATACAGAAGGCATGTCCTTCATGGTTGCTTATGGTCTAAGTGCAGCTGCAAGGTAATATGTTTTGTTTTAGCCATAGGACTAATCATGATCTGAAGTGTCCATTTTAGTTTGTTGTTATTTTAGTTACTTCTTACCCAAAATTCTACTCATGCAGCACAAGGGTTTCAAATGAATTAGGAGCTGGAAATCTTCACCAGGCCAAGCATGCCATGATGGTCACTCTCAAGCTGTGTGCCCTTACTGCACTTTCTGTAGTTTTGGTCTTAGCATTTGGTCATGATGTCTGGGCTGGCTTCTTCAGTGATAGCTCAGTCATCATAGAAAATTTTACTTCATTGACACCTTTGCTTGTGATATCCATTGCCATTGATTTTTTCCAAGCAATCTTATCAGGTTTTCAATCCATTTTGATCCTCTGAATTTCCTGTATTAATTCCATAGCACTTTTTTATGGGATTTTTCTTTGGATTAATGCACATTCTTTCTTAAGGTGTGGCCAGAGGATGTGGTTGGCAGCACTTAGCTGTGGGAATTAATTTTGCAGCATTTTATCTGGTTGGCATGACAATTGCAGCCTTCCTTGGTTTCAAGATAAAACTGTATGCCAAGGTAATTAATTCACATGTGATCATTTATTTTTGCAATATAATATTGATAAATTATTCTCAATTAGTTTAAAATTAAATGTCTATATTTTTATTTTAAAATATTCAAAATTTATACTCTAAAGTTTCGCTAAACAACTTATAAAAAATGTAAATCAAAATTAAATATTTATATTTTTATTTTAAAATATCCAAGATTTATACTCTAAAGTTTCACTAAACAACTTATAAAAAAGTAGATCTCGTTATCTAATATTTGTTCACCCTAACCATGTTAATAATAAGAATAATAAAATAATATAATAACGAATAATATATTTAAGGTTAAATAGTCTATGTATATTCAATTTCAGACTGCGGAAGTAGTATTAATTTTTTAATTTAAGTAGATAACTAGTTTTTCATTGTTAATCTCCATATTTTTTTCTATTTTTATCGATGAAAGCTTTTTTTACTTGTTCCTTTTAGAAGCTTCTCCATATTAAATATTTTATATAAATCTTGTAACGAATTATACATTTTATGAATTTAATTGTTAAACACAAATCATTTACTTGATCCAATAAATAAAAAAGAAGAAATTCTGTTAGTATAAACCATTCTACTCCGACTGGTCCAGGATTGATTAATCATAGTTTTTCTTGGTGCAGGGTTTGTGGATGGGCGTAATTTGCGGTTTGAGCTGTCAGGCTTGCGGTCTGTTCTTGCTTTCGTTGTTCACTAAATGGACAAGTGTAGGGCTCTCGTCCTCAAATGGCAGCAAAGAAAATCAGCCAATGGCTGAAGCTTGACTATGAAAATTTGGACAGCCCATCATGACAAAACATCTCACCAAGTATTTACTCCCAAGTCCCAACTACGTTTCAAAAACTTAATGCTGTCCAAAAATATAAATAAGATCGGAATCATTTGCGGTGGTTTTCATATATTAATAGTTTTACGAAGTTTTAAGAATATTTTAATTTTTTTTCTTATAATATTCTCATTTATTTATATTTTTTTTTTCATCGCTTATTCTTTTAAAAGAGAATCATGAGTTATAATAAAAAACATTTTTAATAATTATGAGCATTTTATAAAAAAAAAAGATTTTTGGCATAAACATGGACCCAATCACTTTTACCTCTAAAAATATATTACTCAATTTGTTTCATTCTAATTATTTACGTTTCTTTTTTTAGTATCTCATTCAAATTGTATAATTTCTAATTTTAGTATGTACTTTTACAATTATACATTTATTATTAATGATAAATTTGAATGAGTCGTTAATTATATATTGGATAATGTATTTTTTAGGAAGATTAATACTTATATATACTAGCTATTAAATTATGAAAACTAATAAAGTTTAGTTTCACAATTATCATTTCTAATACTTATTTTAATCTTTATGTAAGTATAAAGTGAATCATTGGAATGGAAGTGAGACGGATAAAGTATTTTACGTCTAAAATTATATTTTTGGATCAAAGTAGTATCGTTTTAAAATATTTATTTTGTTTTATAATAAGTATTTATTTACCATTCATTATTAATGTTTTTTTTCAATTTTATCATCATTTAAATTGGATAGATAAACAATAAGAGATTGATTTAGAATATTTTTTAAATCGTAAATTTTAAACTTAATATTAAAATTTATATTTTAAATATTTATACAAATATTTAAAACACTTATTATAAATCTTCCTTAAACATTTGTTCATAGAATTACACCATAACCTTTCTTTAAAAAAAAATTAAAAAAACAATTATGCCATAACCCTCCAATTCATACGAAATACATCATCATCCTCGACCAATTTCTTTTATTTGTTAACTAATAAATTTTATTAAACAAAAATATTGACGAAATTACACAAATAAGTTTAAAATTTTCACTGCATTAACTCAAAAGGACAAATCGCCTATTGTATCAATCTATGAATTTTGACCAAATGTAATTCTTTTTAAAAAAGAAAAAAAGAAGAGCTTTTGACCAAATGAAACTTCTAAGAGTTGACGATCTTATACTGACAACAAATTCACCATCACAAAGGTACACCATGACCCATGATCCAATATACCGCCTTAATATGGTAAACAACACAAAAGTTCGCCATCTTATAGAAGAAATACGTATGTGAGAAGGGGCTTTGGAGGAGCAGGTGATGCCTTTTGAGAAAGACAGAGAGCTAAAGGAAAAGAGATGGGTTTACATGGTGGTTTAGAGGATAGTAGTACTAGGCCATTACTAGTACAAGTGGACTCTGGTGGCAATGGAGGAGAAAGAAGGTCTTCAGAGCGGTGGTGGTGGAACGAGATTTTGGATTTGGGAGAGGCCAAGAATCAGATACTTTTCTCCCTACCGATGATACTTACTAATGTTTCATATTACTTGATACCTCTCTCCTCTGTCATGTTTGCTGGCCATCTCGGAGAGCTCGAACTGGCCGCCGCAAATCTTGCGAATTCATGGGCGGTTGTCACTGGTCTTGCTGTCATGGTACGTATATTTCTCCCTCTAGCTCTGATTTTGTAAACCCCGATGAAAAAGTACTTTTATTTGCCATTTTGAGTTATTAAATTCTTGATGTGGTTGTTGCGGCCATTGTATTTGATCGTGCATTTTACTACTACGACCAGGTCCTTTTTTTGTGTGTGTCTTTAAGTAGTCAAATAATAACAGACCTTTAAAAGTTTCAGACATCTTTTAAGAACTTGAAAATGGCCAATATGACTAAGGCGGATTGTGCTCATAGGAAAAGAAACGGATTAAACTAAATCAGTATAAATGATTTCTTACACTTGTATACATTATGACTGTTTCTGCATAATCATTTGCATTATTAGGAGATTGACTAATAATAATCGAACAAAGAAACATTTGATGCTTAGGTAAGAAATGTAAGGACTAAGGCCGCATCTACAATGACAGTGCTAAAAACTAAACAATGACACTTTATGCTTCTTTGATTAATCAGAGCGAGAATTTTGATATTCTTCATTTGTGATTTTAGATAGGTCTAAGTGGTGCACTGGAGACCTTGTGTGGACAGAGATATGGAGCAAAGATGTATAGGATGTTGGGAATATATCTGCAGGCATCTTGCATAATATCATTCATGTTCTGTATCGTACTATCCATCTTTTGGTGGTTCTCTGGTTCCATTCTGATTTTTCTTCATCAAGATCCTCAAATAGCAAAAGCTGCTGGTCTCTATTTAAGGTTTTTCATACCAGGATTGTTTGCATATGGAGTACTCCAGAACCTCTTAAGGTTTCTTCAGACACAATCTGTTGTTATCCCACTGGTGGTATGCTCAGTATTGCCCTTGATCCTCCATGTTGGGATTACCTATTCTTTCACTCAGTGGACATATTTTCCTTTCACTGGAGCAGCATTAGCTGCTTCAATCTCATTTTGGATTTCACTCTCAATGTTGGCCTTTTATGTTCTTTGGACAAGTAAATTTGTGCATACATGGGGTGGATTTTCGAAAGAGTCATTCAATTATATCATTCAAACCTTGAAGCTGGCTATACCCTGTGTTGCGATGGTGTGGTTAGTAAACTCTTCACCAGCACTTATGATTAATTCAATGCTGTGAAATCAATGCAGAACCCAACTAAAATTCTCATTGCAATGTGTTTCCAGTTTGGAGTACTGGGCTTTCGAGTTTCTCGTTTTATTAGCTGGACTAATGCCAAATCCAGAGATAAATACCTCGTTGATTGCAATGTGGTATGTCCCTCATTCTCTCTGCTCGCCTTATTATTATTACCTCTAACCATGTTTCCATGGCATTACCAATTGTAATGTGTTCATTTCTTCAGTGTGAATGCAGAATCCATTTCCATCATGGTTGCTTATGGTCTCAGTGCAGCTGCAAGGTAGCATGATTTAGTCGTAAAGCTCATGTTCTGAAATATCAATTTCATTTTGTTGTTCTTTGGTAATTTCACTTATTTATTTCTCAATATTTTGTTCGTGCAGTACAAGGGTTTCAAATGAGTTAGGAGCTGGAAATCCTTGGCAAGCCAAGCATGCTACGATGGTCACTCTCAAGCTGTGTGTCCTCACCGCACTTGCTGTAGCCTTGGTCTTAGCATTTGGTCATGATGTCTGGTCTGGCTTCTTCAGTGATAACTCAGTCATCATAGCAAAATTTGCTTCATTGACTCCTTTGCTTACAATCTCCATTACCATTGATTTTGTCCAAGCAATCTTATCAGGTTTTCATCCATTTTGATCCTCTGAATTTCCTATATTTCATAGCAGTTTTTATGGGATTTTCTTTCTGATCAATTATTGCATCTTGAGTTGTATGGGATTAGGACAAGTTTAATCTGACCAATGAATATTTCTAATGTTATCAGATTAAGGTGAATATATAGGCTTCAAGTTTTTTTTCTTCTGTTTTTTCAATTATACCAATTTAAATTTTGTAACATCAATCAAAATTGTTTCTTCAGGTGTGGTCAGAGGATGTGGTTGGCAGCACTTAGCTGTGGCTATTAATCTGGCAGCATTTTATTTAGTTGGCATGACATTAGCAGCATTCCTTGGGCTCAAGATTAAACTGTATGCAAAGGTAAATAATTTCTAACATTCATTTCATTTCTTCTGCAATATCTTTCACATTAATAACCATTTCCTTGTACAAGATATGGATGGAAACATTATTAGATTGATTATAGCCATTTCCATTTTCCATATCTTTGATACCAAATGATATTTTGCTCTTCTTCTTAGTTATTGGAGAAATCCCTTCTTCACTATTTTCTCCTAATCTTGTTCAATGTTAGATCATGTGTCGTGAATTTAAGAACCCTTGAACTTTAATTGGGTTCGATGTTAGACGATCCACCAAATCTTGATTGTGTTTTTTCCTTTGCACAGGGCTTGTGGATTGGTTTAATATGCGGTCTAAGCTGCCAGGCCTGCGGTCTGTTATTGCTTTCCTTGTTCACTAAATGGACAAGGGTAGAGTTCTCCTCCTCAAATGGCAGCAAAGAAAATCAAACCATAGCTCAAGCTTGACTAGAAAAAAGAAGGGAGTACATGAAAAAGCACTTCATGAAGTTTATCCCAGTTAAAGATGCTATATTAGACACAATAATTCTGGTGAAAATTTTTTAGAAGTTGGAATATTGCAGTTTTTTATCCTTCTAAACTAACTAAAAGTCCAAAAATACCCTCTCATGATATGCTTCTTTTTTTTTTTTTTGAGGTAAAATAACAAGAAATTCATTAAGTAGATGAATCGGTCGTGACAACAGAGATTATCTCGGGGGGGGGGGGGGTGGGGGGGAGAATTGTAGCATTCCAGCAGGGAAGACAGCCCCTTGCTAAACAATGAACAAATTCGTTCCCCTCCCGGCAAATTTGAGTAATACAAGAGAAGCCAATTCATTCCCTCCCTCTCATGGTACTCTTTTGAAATGAGAAAATTTGTAATCACAAGCGCTCAAAAGTCAAAACAGATAGTGAAATATTTTTTATCATGCATAATAATGATAATATGGGTACCAATTACAATCTTTAAATTTATAAATTTATATTGTATATGATAATTTGAAGTATGTTAATATGTTATAATTTTATAACCATAGGAACTCTTCCTTAGTTTTTAATTTCTGAATGAGGCAATCTTTGAAGTTGCAGAATTTATTCAAACTGTATAATTGTTTAATAGTCAAAATTAAAAGTTAAAGCAATCGAATGGTGTATAACATGTACATGTATAAGGATCTACTTATAAGTAAAATAATGTCATTCTATGTAGTAATTGTGCATAAAATTATGAGAATTACATATAATGACCACACAATTGAATTAAATTGTGTGCCAAAAATTTTTATAACTTAAAGAACACACTTCAAAAGAGAAGAAAAGAAATAGTCGCCTTTTTCTTTTTAATAAGATACCTTAAATGTGAATTATAGCATATGTCATGAGTCCTCTCCTGATAAATAATACTCGTAAGATCTCATTTCAATTATATATTTTAAACTTACATAAGAATTTATACAAATCTTAAAAATCATAATTATATTAATAAACTTCTTAAATCACCCTTATTTAATAGCTAATGCATAAGTATTAATATTTTTTTAAAAATATACTTTTCAATAAATTATAGATAACTTATTTAAAATCTTTATTAATAATAAATATAAAAATAAATACTAAAATTAAAAAATGAACCATTATAATAATAGAACACTAAAAAAATTTATTTCAATTATCGAATAGAGTAATAAAAGTTCTGTTACATGAAAGGCGGCATACGTCAATTTTAATTTTCTATCTCGGTAACTTAAAAAAAAAAAAAAAAAAGAAGAGAAAAGAAACCTCCCATGTGGAAAACATCCCTCCCATGCCAGGTCATTTGTGGTCAATTGCTTGACTAATAGGTAGTGTACCTCTCTGTTTTTTTAAAATAATAGACTTTTGGGACCATTGATTTCGGCTAACAATTATCAATATATCTACTCTTGTTTGGCGCTTTTTTTCTTCTTTTTTTTTTGTGGGTAGGGTATGTAATTACTTGAACTCAAGCTTACATAATAATTCCCTCATTTCAAATTAATAAACTTATTTATTTTTTCACATCTAATAAAATCTTATTAAAATTATTAAAATTATATATTTTTATAAATTAT
This sequence comes from Apocynum venetum, assembly GCA_019593545.1. NCBI lineage: Eukaryota > Viridiplantae > Streptophyta > Magnoliopsida > Gentianales > Apocynaceae > Apocynum > Apocynum venetum. The sequence continues at coordinate 25,661 of SRSM01000530.1, read as the reverse complement.
TTTTAAATATCATCAATATTTATTATTCTACAATCAATTAATGTATTTTTTAAATACAAATAATTTCATTTTAAATTGAAATATTTTTATGTACTAACAAATAAACATACTTTTAATAAGGAAAGTAATATATAATTTGAAACAAATCAAAAAATAAAATAAGATTATCAAATTAGGATGGAGAAAGTATTGTTCTTAGTTTTTTTTTTCTTCTATCCTTTAAAAATCAAGCTTTGGTCCTTTTTAAATTACAAATTGTACAAGACAAGATTATGATATTTTCATAATGCCTAATTTCATTTTAATATGAGGCTTAAAGAAATTAATTGACCAAAAAAAAGTTATTAGATAATATTTTATTACTCTTACTTTAAGTGGTACCTTGGACACATGCAAATGTTATTTTAGGAAAGTTAAATTTTATTTTAGATATTTTAAAGTAAAAATGTAAATATTTAATTTTGAATGAAATTAGTAACTTAAATACTAGAACCCGTGAGATGCACAAGAGTTTATTTTCTTTTTACTTTGGAAAAAAACAAAAAACAAAATGAAAACATGGATTACAACCACTATATTTAGAGTTAATATTTTTAGAATAAAATGGTTTTATTAAATTTCTTAAGCAATTTTCACATATAAAAAAAGTATCCATAAGATATAAATTAATTATTTGAAAATACTTCTTAGTAGAGGACATATAAGAGAAAATACTTCTTATTAGAGAAAGAAAAAGAGACATGAAGGGAATAGCCATTGGCAAGTTGTATATAAAAAAACTAAACTGCGAATTCTTGACATGTTTAGCTTATAAACAATTTCAAACTTAGACACAGCTTATTTATGAATCATATTGTTTAAGAGAACATTTAAATAAAAATTTTGGTCTTTTTTTTTCATTCATAATAATTTGATAAATATTAGAATAATGGTCAGAAAATTAAAAAAAAATTGTCACAAAAAGAACATTTAGCGCATTATTATAAATGAAACGGATAATAGTATAGAGACAAAAGCGAAGATTTAAAGTAGTCTTTATTATTTTAGAGATTAACACAAAATTAAATAAAAGTTTGTCACGAATAAGACATTTACCACTTCTTTTTTCTTTTTTCTTTTGAAAGACATTTAACACATTATTATTGATGAGAAGGAGATACTGTAAAAAGAGTAAAACAGATAATTTTGACTGTTAATTAATGAAAGGAGGGACTAAAGTACGTTTGCCGACTCATAGCAGACTTTTCAACCCGACATTTTCTTCTCCAAATTAAATATTTTCATAACCGTTAAATTTCACTAACTCTTACTCTCTTAGACCGCGTGTACCAATTAGTAGTACTCCGACCCCCATTTCTTATCCCTTCTTTGCAACGGTAACCTTCGCCTGTTCTCCAAAGCAAAGTCCCTTCCTTCCCATGTACTTATATACTTCCTTTTCCACCCTATTTCACAGCTTCACTTGCTTTCTTCCTCTCTCTCTCTCTCTCTCTCTCTCTCTCTCTCTCGCTCTCATATTTCCTTTTTGACTTCTGAACACAGAGATACTTCTAACAATTAACAGTTTCATCACTTTTGGATATGGCTGATCATCAGAAATACCATTTCCAACTTTTCTTGCTGATCAGTTCTTGTTTTGTGCTTTCTTCTTATGGTTTCCAGTTTAACGTTGGGGGTCGACAGGGATGGGTTGTTAATACTTCTGAAAACTACAGCGATTGGGCTGGAAGATTGAGATTTCAAATTAATGACACTCTTTGTAAGTTTATTCTTTTTTCTTTAAAAGTTTCTGCTAATTAATATCTCAATATTGGAAATTACTTGGTTTATTTATTCAATTGATCATTTGGTCCATTCATTGTTTTTTTTTTCTTTTCTTCCAGTGTTCAAGTACAGTAAAGGAGACTCTGTTTTGGTAGTGAACAAAGATGACTATGACAAGTGCAACACAGACAAACCCATTATGAAATTTGATGATGGCAATTCTGTGTTTAAGTTTGACCGGTCAGGCCCTTTTTATTTCATCACAGGAAACAAATCCAACTGTGAAAATGGACAAAAGATGATTGTTGTTGTTCTAGCTATCAGAAGCCGCTCTCCTCTTCCCTCACCGCCCGGTTATTCTCCCATGCCTTCCCCTCCTATTTCACCGTCACCTTCATCCTCCGGTGGCAGTGCTACTCCCGCATTATCACCCTCCGTTGTTCCAACTCCGGCAGGTTCAGCTATGTCGCCTTCTCCGTCAAGTCAAACCCCTGTTCCGTCCCCAGAAGGTTTGACACCTGCACCAGCGATGACTCCGACAAGCTCTTCTCCGTCGCCTTCTTCACCACCAAGTCCATTGTCACCATCAACCAGCCCTGCTGGCTCGCCGGGGTTGTCTCCTTCAGGTGGTGGTGGTAGTAGAGCCGATGCTCCGGGTCCGAACTCCGGTAACACACCGTCTGACATTCGTTCACCGACTGGTTCGCCAGCTGGCTCATCAGCAACGCTCGCATTTACTCCTACATCAGCTGTCTTGTTTTCATCAGTTTCATTTGTACTGTGTGGACTCGTCATTTTCATCTAGGGCAATCTTTTAACTCATAAAAAAAAAAAGAGTAGATAGGGTTTGTTCCTATATATATGTGGGAATTTTTTTTTTTTTTTTGTGGTTAATTTGGCAGATTATTTGCGGCGAGAGGATTGTTTTTGTGTCATATTTATGATTTATGATTCTAGTTTGGACAGCATTGAGTTGTGTATATACCAAATAAATGTTGGACTTCTAACTTTGTGTTTTTACTCTTAATAAATTCTTTTACCGTTTCTTGGACACAGATCCTTGTTTGTTAGCACCACAAAATTTACATTTAAAATGTTTAAATTCATACTCTTTTTTTTCAATTTGTACTGCTCTTTTTTTTTCAAAATATAAGATAATTTGATCAAATTTTATTTTAAAATATAAAATATTTTATTACTTTTCAGACTTATTTTGTATATTATTTTAAATATTACATTTATTATTAAATGGAGAGAGAAAATAAATAATTTAATTTAAAATTTTTAATAGTATGACATAATAAATTTCTTTTTAATATATATAAAATGTCAAAATATATTATATTTTGGGACGAATGAAATAATATTTATTTTAATACTGTAGCTTGTCTTTAATGGTACTAAGAAGAAAATGCAATAAAGTGTGTAATGTTTATTTGTGATATGTAGCTTAGTGATAAATTTTTCCCTTAAATATATTTTCTTCATAACAACTAATAACATCTTCTTTTTTAAAAAAAAAATACATTTTTAAGAGAAAAGGAATATTTTCATCTTTAAATTGGAGTAATTGGGCGAATATAGTCCATAATTTGTTTTGTCTTTGCTAGATTTGGTCATTAGTTTTTATTTTTAATTTTTTTAGTCCTCAATTTTATATTTTTGGTGATTTTGATCCTTATTTATTTTTAAAAACTTTTGTGGTGCCTAATTTTTTTTTTAATCTTTTGTACATTTACCTTGTTTATTTGTACACAATTTGGTCCTCTTTCAAGACCATTCAACAACAAACCGACAAACTAAAACTCTTGATTAAAAAATGAAGGTCAAAATTTGGATGGGTGCCTAACTCACATAAGCAAATGCAAGAAAGAATTGAATATTTTTAATTCAATTCCAAATATTTAATTTTAGACCAAAGGAATGCTTCTTTGTAATTTGTAGGAAATCATTGATCAGAAAGAATTGAATAGGAAGGCGAGGGGTTGATGAGCGTGCATACCAAAATGTAAACTTTCAACTTTGCCCTTCATTTTTTAGGGATCAAATTATATATATAATTTGATTATATATATAAGATCAAATTATACAAAAATAAATAAGTTAGGGATCAAATATATCAAAGATAAAAACGTTTGGGACAAGAAAATTTGTAGGGAAAAAAAAGGATCAAAATCACAAAACAAGTTAAGGTCACCAAATCTAATAAAGATTTTAAAAAAAATTAAGGACTAAATCGCCAATTACTCTTAAAATTGTATATCTCAGTTTCGATGACTATAAATAAGTTATCACAACTACTAGTTTGATGTAGTCGATTTGACAATGGAATTGCTAAAGTATCAAAAAAAATTTAGCCCACACATATCGTCAAGTATAGAGCTGATTATTGAGTTTGTCATAATCAATTATCAATGTAATTGCTATTGTTTATATTAAAATTGAATTTATATCCATGTAAATTTCTAAACTTTTCTAAACTTAAAAAAGGCTGTTACTTTTCCAAAATTCAAAAATTATTACAACCAATTTTTAGCACTTTAGTACCATTTTTATATTTTATATGATTCTCGAATATAGCCTAACTCTTCTTTTTAAGTGCCTTCAAAGTATTTATTTAATCTACAAAATTCTTGAGGGTGTATTTGGATTGAAATGTGAAAAGTATTTTTGGTTTTTTTTTAAGATGAGGAGTGTTTTTTCTTTGTTTGAATAAAATTTTTATTAGGAATTGAAAGTTTAATATGATATTTGTTTTTATTTCACATTGTTGATAATAGTATAAAATATAGTTAATAAACTTTTTAATATTGTAATTTTAATTATATTTTTTAAAAAAGTATTATTTATATGAATAAAGAAGATCTAGGGATAAAAATAATTTAAAATTTAAGTGTCATAGAAATTATGAAGATAAAAAATATTTTTATCAAGAATAATAGTTTCGTTCAAAATTAAATATTAATATTTCTATTTTAGTTTGTTCAAAATTAAATGTTTACTTTCCTTGAATAAAAATATTTTTTTAAAAAAAATTCATGAATAAACTCTTTAATTTAAGAGATTCATATATGATCAATTAATGAGTCTCACTCACACTATATTAATTTAATAAATTTACATTTTATTAATTTATATGTCTCATCATTCATTATATTAATATCTATAATAATTTAACTAAATTAAAGTAAAATCACATCCTTTTATCTTTTAATTAAAGTGAAAAGTGGACGTATAAAAATTGATTTTGAGTTGGTCTTTATTCTTTCCAAGGTTATGTTGTCGTTTCCAGAGCCAGAACACGTTTTCGAGTTTAATATACAAAATATCTCTACTGAGAAGGAATACAAAGTCGCCACGCCTTTGCACGTTACGTGTTCTTTGATCGTGGCATTTAAAGTTGCTGCCACGTATGCCATTTTGTTTTTACCTCTTGTATCAGAGCATTCCAGCGTTTCTCCACGAGAATATATAATCGTAAATATATAATCGAACTCTTAATCTTTATAAGTTCTACCCGCTCTATTAGTTCAAAATATTTACATCTTTTGAATGTCAAACAAAGAATATTTATTTTTTAAAAATAAGTATAGTTTTTCTATTGAAAAAAACATATTTATTACTATTAAACTTAAAAATTCAATCCATAACTTTTGTAGTCAACTAATGAAACCTACATTTCGTATTTTGAAACAAAAATTGTTCAATTAATATGCATGAAAAAGAAGGTTAGTTATATCTATTTTCAATAACACATCAATTATTCCATCAATTCGGATTAAAAGGAGTGTTTTTATTATTTGAAACGTTGAAGAAGTAGTTAAAATAAAAGTAGCAACCTAATTAATAATAATTAAAATGCGTGACTCCTCACATGAACTTTGTGTTTTGATCCATCTAAAATTAATATTGTACTTGAATATATGGATAGAATTAAAAGAAAGTAAAAAAAAAAAAAAAACTGGAAAGAGAGTTTTGGCAGAAAGAACAAGTGTCTATCCAAGAAGTGTGAACAAAATAAGATGATGATGAATGGTGAAGTGACATGAAAGAAACGTCAAAACATGAATCTGTTCACATGAGGTAATGGCCGGTCGGGCTTTAGAGTAGAGGCCCCAAGATAAGCAATTATCGCCATCGATCGACGTAACAGCTTCAAGAAACGTGTCCTTCTTCTGAGTTGAATTTTGAAATGAGACCGAAGGAAGAGGATGGAAATGGGCAAGAGGACTATGGCTTCTTTAAACTGTTTTTAAGAATAGTTTTCTGCCAGAATTCAGACAACCTTAACTAGGTCTAGGTGTCGGCAATGTTTAGATTGGCAGCTATTTTATTTTTTTTCACAATTTAAAAAGAACATTTTACTCATTAGAAAAAAGTTTTAAAAAAGTTTTTGAAGAGGGTTTAATTTTTTTTTAATGGAAAATTTCTTGATATTCAAAATTATTTAGAATTATTTAAAGTTCAGACTTGAAAAGATGTGATCGAGTCTAACTCTTATTAAGTGGTAATAGCTTAGACTCATGATTTTTTCACATGTACTATATATAGTTCATGAATTTTCTTTGGCCTTAATAAATTTCCAAGATGAGTGGACACATCTCAATCCCCTTTCTTTCTCCATAACCTTAATGTAATAGAGGTTAGATCCCGTGCATTTTGAATGGAGATGAATGCAATGGTTGATTTTTTATCTATCAATAATAATAATAAATTTCTTAGATGAGATTCTCTCCAAAACAAAATAAAATAAAATTCTATCCGTAAGAATTTTTCACTTCTTAATACACACAAAATCTTTTTCAAACTTCATGTATTTTTCCCTTAAAAAAAATTCATGTATTTCATCTAATTTTCTTATTTAAGACTGAACATAAAGATTTAATAATGAGTTTGAATTTATAAAATTATGAATAAATAACTCAACAATTGAATCCACCACTAAATAATTTATTATTTACTATTCATTTATCTTTTATTTGAAGTCTTTATATTTTCAACAAAATTTTGAGTAACTATCTATATTTTACCACTTTAGATAATGGTTTTCGGTATAAAAAAAAAACAAAATTGCAATCTTTTGACATGCCATCGTTGCTAGATTAGTTACTTGAAAATTGTTTAAAATATAAAATATTAAAATAAAAAATATAAATAATAAATAATAGACAAATTTTGTAATTTTTTTTAAAAAAACGTTGTGTTGCAACTTGCAATCATCACATGATTGAAAGATGAGAAGTACACAAGGTCGAAAACCCTGTATGAAGAGTCACACACACATGACACACCTTCTTAATTATTTTACTATATATAAAATATAGATGTCCTATAAGATTCATAACCATTGCTTAACTCAATTCTCTTAGCCCAACAAAGAATGAAATTGCACCAAGCCAATGCTGACCATGACAATGCAGTGATTTTTTTTTTTTTTTTTTTATGGAGCAGTGCAGAATTAATATTGAAGTTTAGCTTCTGGACCAATAGCTTATTAATGAAATCCATACGTAATTATAAAAGAGTTGTTGTATTTATGTGACAAGAAATATTCGTATAAATAAAGTGATAACTTACTTTATTTGAAATTAAATATTTTTATTTTTATTTATAATATTCAAAATTAAATATTCATTTTTTAAAATTAAACTTATTTATCATTTAAAATCATACTAATAAATTTTTAAAAATTTAAAATATTTACATTTTATTAACTATTTTAATAATAAATATAACATATTAAGTTCTTTAAAATCAAAATTTTTAAGAGAATTTAACCAAAATAATCTCATTTTTATCCAAAATAACCTGGTTTGATAGGGGTGTATCAAAATAACTCAAAACGTATTTGAAAAGAACGTCTAAACAATTTTGCTAAAAAAACACATATTTAGGTAGACGTATTAAGCAAAAACGTTGACATTTTTTGCAAAGGGTAGACGTGATTGTGAATCACGATTTCAATGAACAAGGCGATTCACAATCACGTCTTCTTAGTTAAAGTTTTTTTTTTTTTTACTTTTCCTTCTTCTTTTTTAAAAGTGACTAATTTTTTTTTTAAAAAAAAAACTTTAAGACTTTTTTTAATTTGGCAATAGTGAATAAAAAAAAATTTTAAAAAAGTTTTTTTTATTTTTTTTATTTTTGTAATTAATAGAGAGTAAAGTAAAAAAAAATTTAGAAACTTTTCCTTTTTCTTAATGAAATAGTGAGTAAATTTCTTTAAAAAAAGAAGAAGTTAGTCACCTAAAAACAAATAAAATTTTTGCCACATTAGTTTTAGATGTCTAATTTTTTTTTAGACAAATTGATTAACTATTTCATTAAATAAAGACAAAGTTTTTTTAAAAAAATAGAAGATCAGTTTTAATACTATTAGTGTAAAAATAATATTTTTAATATTAGTGTCAAAATTTAGTGTCAAAATAAATTTCAATATTAGTGTAAAAATATTTTTAAAAATTTGTATTCCAAAATTTATATAATAAATAAATATTATTAATTTTTTTTAGGTGTCTAACGTTTTTTTAGACAAATTGACTAACTATTTCATTAAATAAATGAAAAAATTTAAAATGAAAAAAAATAGAAGATCATGTTTAATACTATTAGTGTAAAAATAATATTTTTTACTTACTATTTCATTAAAAAAAAGAAAAAGTTTCAAAAAAAATCTAAAGACTTTTATTTATTTTCTTAAATTTACTGACTATATTAAAATAAAGAAAAGTTGTTTTAAAAAAAAGTTTAAGAATTACATCTTACAATGGACGTTATTTCAGTTAAATTCTCTAATTTTTACACTAATGTTAAAAATATTATGTTTACACTATTTTTATAGTTATTAAACATGATCTTCTATTTTTTTATTTTTAAAACTTTTCCTTTATTTAATGAAATAGTTAGTCAAATTGTCTAAAAAAAACGTTAGACACCTAAAAATAAATTAATAATATTTACTTATTATATAAATTTTGGAATACAAATTTTTAAAAATATTTTTACACTAATATTGAAATTTATTTTGACACTAAATTTTTACACTAATATTAAAAATATTATTTTTACACTAATAGTAGTAAAACTGATCTTCTATTTTTTTTTTAAAACTTTGTCTTAATTTAATGAAATAGTTAGTCAATTTGTCTAAAAAAAAAAATTAGACATCTAAAACTAATGTGGCAAAAATTTTATTTATTTTTAGATGACTAACTTTTTTTAAAAGAAATTTACTCATTATTTCATTAAAAAAAAAAGGAAAAGTTTCTAAATTTTTTTTAAAAAAATTGACTGACTAGTAAAAAAAATAAAAAAATAAAAACGTTTTTATTTTATTTTTTATTTTACTTTACTATCTATTCATTATAAAAAAAATTAACACAATCACGTCTAAGTTTTTTTAAAATTTTTTTTTATTCACTATTTCCAAATTAAAAAAGTCTTTAAGTTTTTTTTTAAAAAAAAAATTACTCACTTTTTTAAAAAAAGAAGGAAAAGCTTTTAAAAAAAAATTTAACTAAGAATACGTGATTGTGAATAACGTGTCTTCCAATAGACGTGATTTACAATCATGTCTATCCTTTTTTGCCATATGTAAAGACGTGTTTGACAAACACGTCCTTTTTAGCAAAATTGTTTAGACGTTCTTTTCAAATACATTTTGGATTATTTTGGTACACCCTCACCAAATCAGTTTATTTTGGATCAAAAGCTTAAAAATGTGGTTATTTTGGTTAAATTCTCAATTTTTTAAATGTTATATTAGCAAATGTAAGCATTCAATAATAATAAATGAAGGAAAAAGGAGTACTATTATAATTACTATAATTATGAACAAGTCATTAGAATATAATGATCTCAATTTTCATCTTAAACGAAAAATTAACATTATTTAAACTGTGCGGCCGAAGTCCCCCACCGCGTATACCGTACTACAGCTAACATGCTATCTATTCTTTTGGTAATATCAAGATTCTATTTCATTTTTCTAAGTAGTACATCATAAGCAAGAATAGTAGTATTATTTTTTGCAGTTTAGAAGAAAGGGGCAGATAAATTTGGGGCCTTAAGCCAGAAAAGCAAGAGGATATGGGAAAAAAGAGAGTAACTTCAATCAATCTTTTAACGCCAGGGCCACCTTGGAGCCTTATTCAATGCTAAAATTTGTGTTGCATTATGACATAAAATGGCATGTACTAACTATCTTTATTATATGTTGGTCACGTTTTAAAATTTTATATTGTACTTATTAAGAAGTAATTATTGAATGACCCTCCTATGTACAATAAAATGAATGTCTTACATCAACTCTCATTAATTTTTTATTTGTTTATAAAAAATAAAAAGATAATTTAACTAGGCTCTTGTCCACTAAATTATCTTTTAATTTTATTTTTTTTAGAAAAAAAAAGGAACTAGAGTAGTCTCTTCTCTCCCCCACCCCACCTTGGTGTATAGAGGTGGAGATGGCAATTAATTAGTTTTTTTTTTTAAGGGAAAAGGAAATTCATTAAATTAGTTTATTTCATGAAGCTTGCTGCCACATAGAAAAACAAGGAGCAAGAAACGGGCCATGAAGCATGACCATGCAAACTTTTGGCCTACGTAAATTACGTTATATCACACAAACACATACAAAGCCATTAAATCAAAACCAAGACTTCTCATAATCAATCCCTTCTTCCTTATCAATCATCAAAGCTTCCTTTCTCTCTCCCTTTCTTCCTCCTTGAGCAAGAAGGGCAGAGGTCACAACGTTAAAGAAAAGAGAAAAAAAAAAACAACCTTATTTCTATTATATTGCGTGCTCATTATCTCAATGGCAATTCGACTCGGCCTAGCTCTCCTTGTTCTGACCTTGGCTTTGGCCATGGCAACAACATCATACACACTGGACTCCACCATGGCCATGGCTACTCATCTTTCTCGTGGCGATGGCGGCCTCGCGGACCTGCGATCATGCAATGGAATCATTGGAGATTGCATTGGTGAAGATGAGGAGATGATGATGGATTCTGAATCAAGCAGAAGAAATCTGGGATCTCAGCGCAGGTACATCAGCTATGATGCCATGAAGAGGAATTCCATCCCATGCAGCAGACGTGGAAGATCTTACTACCAGTGCGCCGGCCACCAACAGGCAAATCCCTACTCCCGTAGCTGTTCAAGGATCAGCAGGTGCTCCAGGAACACTCGTTAGAGAAAAACTGAGATGACAATCCATCTTATATTCTTCAATCTTTTTCAATTCCCTCGTAGTATACTACTTATATTATAAATGACTTATTATTAGGTAAATAAATATAAATGGGATGGATATAAATTAGCTTTCGTTATTTTGATATATTTTTTCCATCTCACTCTAGATCGATTCTGAGCTTGTGTTGTTATTGTATTCATTTTCTTGATTATTTGGAATTTCTGAATAAATTATATATGTTGTCATGTTGTTAATCAGTTAAATAGGAATGGAAATTTTGTTTTTCTTTTCTTCAATTTCAAGGCCAAAGAGGTCTTCTTTTTCTTTATTTTATGTTTTATGGTAGCAGATTTCAGACCCAGAAGATGTTCATCTACCTTGTTTTATCTCTATCTTTTCAGGTCTACCTTGTGAATTACACTTGGTATTAACTATATTAAGTGAACTTCCTAAATCAGGAACTAAGAGTACCGGGCACTCGACATATTCTAGATCCATAGTAAAAATAAAAATAAAAATTGAAAAATGAAAAAACTGTACTCCCAGGACCCAGTATATCATCAACAGAGACAACCCTAATTGGATTGTTAGTTAATAAAAAACCAACGTAGGGCAACTCTAAGAATGAAGTACAAAAATCAATACAAGTGTTAAGAGTTTCATCACAAGACGTGCATTACAATCTAAAGTATATTTCATTGACAAGTTCACAGCCAAAGGCTTTCAGAAGAAAAACCATCGTCCGCGCTTTCTCTGCAGCAAATGAAGGTCAAAGTTAAGATACTGCTACTCCGGCTACGAGACATTACCATGAATGTTCTCTAGTAGGGTAAGCAAGCAGAGAGGGGGAGTAAAACAACAGAAAACCCTAGATCTCATGAACATGATATGTGTGTGTGTGTGTGTGTGTATTAGCTTAGAAAACTAGTGCACAGGATTAACCATGTACAAAGACAACTGATTCAGGATGACTTCTGACGTGCAAGTACTTACTACATGACAAAATACAAGATTGCAGATGCCCTTGTAATATCTGTTTCACATCAAAAGAGGGGGGTAGGGGGAATAAGTTTCAGATCATAGGAAGAGACTTTTCCAACTTTCAGTAGTTAAATCCTAGATTCTTTAAACTTCTTTTTACAGAATCCTAATTAATCTTATTCAGATAATTCCTTTGTACATATATTTTATTTGTTTCCAGAATACATCATAAGACAAAGAAGAATGCAAACATGGAAAAACAGCAGACCTTTTGTTCCTGACTTTGGGACGGCATCACAATTGGCTGAGGAAGACACGGTTTTCAATATTCCGAATGAAGGGCTGGACCTTCTCTTGCAGCATTTCATTCAACTGGAAGTTGCAAACAACTAATAAGTGGATCCTTTAAAGATAAAATAAATACAAAACATAACAAAACTTGTGAGGTCTTCTTAGAAAAACTGAAGTTAACAAGCATGTCTTCAGTTGGTAGATTTAATTCATATACAAGAAAAATTCAGGAATTTTGGTAGATATTTCGCAATATCTTTTCCAAACCAGATGTAAGTTGATCCGTCCTCAAAAACCACACCATAGAGAAGATGAAGTGTGCACATATATCATTTCGACACATAAAGACACCCAGAAGCAAAATATTAAGGAAAAAAAAAGCACCATGTTATTGGTGAAGGTACTAAAACAACTACTAAAATTTCTAACCTTTTCTTCACGCCACTTTCTTTCCCACTGAGCATCCAATAACTGATCAGCAATTTCACGTTGTGCATTAAGAAGAACCGTCATTTCATATAGTTTCTTCGGATCTTTGAGGTCTTCCTTACTCCAAGAAGATTCCGAAAGTGGAAGGCTCAGTTCCTGCAAATTTTTTTCATCACATGAAGAAAACAAAAGAAGATTCTCAAACATACAAGATGCCTATAACCACCTAAAACTGACGGACACCAGTGATAGGTAACCTTATATTTAAGCCACTGGAATGTCAGGCACCAGTGGCAGGTATCTTTATCCTATAAAAACATGCACCCAGGAAAGTGAAAGTAGAACGAGGGTTCAATTTGCAATGACCCAAAATTCAATTCAAATTTCATAATGTGATCATAATATATTACATCACTGATGGTTACTTCCCAGGAATAAATGAAAGGGAATTGAACAAGAAAATGAACATCCAAGGCCAGAAAAGGATAATATTACCCCCCAATTTTGAGGCCGCGGAGGAGGATCAAGCCTCATGACTTCCACTTCCAGTGCCTTCTTGGCCTTGTAGTATGGAACATTCTTTACAACGACAGGATCTTCCCTAGCACGGACTGGATCTATTGAGATCAAGGCCTGCAATGTAAATATTCAAAACTAAAGATTTTCTTTCTTTTTCATATTTTTTTCAATATTCTATAAGTAATCATGATTGGTATGCATAATTGCTCAATGATTGAAATATGCTTCCTCTGTCCATAAATTGAATGCCTCATTTTTTGACTTAAACGAGCATTTGACCATGGGCAAGTCATCACATTACTCATGATAATCAAAGTGCTTAGTGTTGGAATATTTGTTAGTGCCTAGTGGGATCTGAAATTAATGGAGATTAGTTGTGAAACTTTATATGGAAAATATGTTCATTTTAGAAAATATGGCATCATATTTTGACATCCTAAAATAGAAATGAAAATATTCAATTTAAACAGGAGAAATATCTCTAAAGGTCATGAAAAGTGGCTTTGATGACACATTTTAATTAAAAGATAACAATCAAGATAATGTCTTTTCTTGATCTTTTCCATTGTAGCCTCACTATCAAAAAGTAGCAACAAAACCCAGCTCCTTGACTCAGGAAATAACCTTTATATAAAGAATGCCCTCGCACTCTAGTGAGTATTTATCATAATACTTAAAAGCAGCTATGATAAAATTTAAAATAAAATCCAAATAAGATAATGTCATCGATCTTTTCTACTGTTTTTTACTTGTTGTACATAGCCTGGCTTTCAAGCAGTAGCAACAAAAACCCAAGATAGCCATGGGCTGTCATGCTCAGGAAATTACCTCTATAAGAACTGGTCTTGTTCTCTAGTCAGCAACTCATGAGTGAGTGTTGAATGTCATATCTAATATAGTATATTACTCAAAATGATATATTTTATAATGATAAAATATTCTTACTTCCTGCAAGTACTCCCACCCAGGCTTTCGCTTGGCTACCACATCTCGAAGCTGATCATATCGCATTGATTCCTAAGAAATGGTGATTGGGGAAATAAGTGAATAAAAAAAATTGAAAAAATGGTGAACAATAAAAACCATCAAAGACTTGCAGTAAAGCTACAGAAGGGCAAGTCAATATATAACAACTGAATGGATAGCAAGCACTTTGACTCCCAAAATAGGTAGTGATTATAGGTACACCATAAGAGATAAGATAAGTTTCTTGTGACAGAATGATACATCTTCATTGTGGTTATGTCAAGAACTACTCTGACTTATTACAAAAGTGAGACTCTAAAAAGAAATAATTACTCAAAGGTTCGCTAAAATAGATGCAAGACACTCTATCATATAAATACAGCAAAAGTATAATGAAATTAAAGAAAGGATTTTTGACAAAATTCTTCCTGCACAGATTTTATTTGAAAAAATCTCACCTTCCAGATTTTAGGGTGTAAAAAGCACTGGGATATTGATTTTTCTTTGTCAGCATTTCATACAAAGCTTTACATACCTCACAAGCAATAATCAATTCTTTAAATATATAATAGTTACATAATGCTTTCAAGACCACAGAAAACTGAAAATCTAGAAAGAGTATAAAAAAGAAGGGGGAAAACGTAGAATCGTTACACATCAGATCTGGGTTTAAGAATTGGGGTGGACTGTTTGGTTAAGTTTTGGCAATGAAGAGTAGTCCGAAGACATCAATATAGGAAAACACTTTAAGCCAGTTTCTTGTATGTTTAGTTCCATTCTTCTCCTTTTTTCTGGACAAGATCGAAATGCAGGTAAAATACACAAATTTGTTACTTCAACACTAGAACACAGTCACTTTGGATCGGAATTTCCATTTAATAGCAAGCAACAACCAAAGAATATAGGCATTTCCAAACAAGATCGCAAGGCCAACAACACAAACCTTGTATTGCCACCAAATTTTCTGCTTGACTTCTTCATCATATTCAAATCCTCCCATAATCTGAGGCAAGGTGATCAACCAAAAGGCAGCAATACTGGGGTCTTTTATACTTTGAATAATATGCTGCAAGAATGCACCAAGTCTCAACAAAAAGCACCAGAACCTTTCAAATGTGATAACTAATGTGCCATGAGCAAAAGAATGAGAGATATCATACTAGCCTCGTAAGGGTAGTCCATTTTTCGCATTACATTGTAGGCTTTCCAAGGTGGCTCCATGATCTGAAGTTTTGAAAAAATAAATAAATAAAGATTAAGAAGTACAATAAAAAATAATGGGAATAAATAGTGAAGTATTCCTGTCATTTACAAAACAATTAGAACAGAGGAGAGGACATTATTCGTGAACAAAAACTTAAAATGAATATTGAGGTAACTCAAAATCAGTAATATAATGTAGGTTAGAACAGTTTCTGTAATAAGTTCTATTGTCTCTCATTGAGTGTACTAATAGCAACTTATCTAATTTTCTTTTGCCAACCAAATTATACCATAACGTTAGAAAATTGAAATAAAAACAAGCAAAAATTAAACTCACATCATCAGCAGAAATTCTAAGCGGTAACTTGCCTCTGCACTCAGGACATTTCATTACACCCTGCAAAATCATATTTTCTGAAAAGATCAGTGAAGACACCTTGTAATGAGCAATAAGGACCATAATGGTAGTGAGTAGGTGTCAACACTGAGCGATACAGGTGGTAGTTTGGCTAACTAGACTAGTGTTGCTAATTTTTGTGGATATATGGAACCTAGTCTATGCCCCCCCCCCCTCTATTTTGTTCATCTCCTAATCTGGATCAATCTATTATTCAGGAAAAATATAAGAAAAAAGAAAGGTATCAGTGCTGGGTGAGACACCTTAGAACCTTATTTCCTAGAAATCGGAAACAAATAACAGAGTGAAGTGTTGCCGTCACAACTCAGGCAGGAAATCATATTATGGCCAAAATTTACATTACACTGCTAAGTATCATGCAGGGGAAATCAACAAGGTGGAAGGAAGATGTACTAATTTAGCTCTAAATATATTAGCAGTATAGTTCTTACCGACCCATCACAACTTGGGCATTCTTTGGATGGCAATGGCAAATGAAGGTCCAAAGTGAAAGGAAGATGTACTAATTCAGCTCTATTCTCAGCAATGGCGTCCGCAATACTCTCAACAGTTGCCTTCTCTCCACTGCACAAACACATTCAGGAAAAATTGGGAAAACATCATTTTATAGCTCAGCTATCCCTTTTGAATTAATTCCTCTTTTAATGAGAAATCAAAGACAGAAGGGAAGAGAGGTGCAAATCATTAGTGAAGAAAGCATAAATGATTTTGAAGAAATTAGAAGACAACTAGAAAAACAACATATCTTTTTTGTTAAAAGAAACTAGAAAAAGGTCTTCATTCTCACTATTCTCCATGATAAAAAAGTTTTGGGCGATAAACATTCTTTCATCATGAGAAGGGGGGGATGGGAGCAGAAGGGTAGATGGCAGCTCAGTTCGTTGTTGCTGGATTTCACATTTCAGCTTATAAGTCTCCCCCGAACATGCATTGGACCTTTTTGGTAGTTTTCTGTCTTGTAAGGCATTTTCCTTCAATTACATAAGGGAAAGAAGAAGCATTTTGTCTATGCCAGAATAGATTAAAATGTAATGACCACTTCTGATGACCTACCTCTTCAAAGAGTAGTTTTTCACCTGGTAGTGCACCTTCCCTGAGCCTTTGCACATAGTACACTGCAACGCATTCCATCCATTGCATGTCCGGCAGTTTCTACACAGGCAAAAAGTTGAGCAAACACCTGCTTGTATCTATACCCACTTTCGTAATACAGCACAAAGAAGTTGTACATTGACACATCCAAAGGACTATGAACTCATCATAAGACAATGTATGCTCTGTTTTTGCTAAAACAAGTCCACACAACAAACGTGCTCCAATCAAAAACAAAGATATCAAAAGTGAAGAAGCACCTTTGACATAGCACCTTAGTTGCCATCTCCAGCGCAATATCATAAGTACCAAGAGTAGCAACAACCTGTTGCCATCACCACAAAAGAGTCTGAGCATAGACCAACTGAGAACTACTTTAGCTATAAAACCTCTGCAGAAAGGATCTGCTTTTGCGTTGACAAATGAAAAATTATAAGAGTTTCTCAAAGTATTATTTAATGAATGCATAATTCTTGAAATGATGAAGAAGCCTAGTTATTCGAAGAATTCCAGAATAACAGGCAACCAATCTTAACCATATTTGTCTTGAAACAAACTGCATCATCTAAATGCAATAACACACAAGTTCATTAAAAATCTGTTCTTGAACCTAAACTCGACAAAGCTCAGGAATTGGCAATCCTCCTTACAACATATGACATAATTCACAAGAAAAATTGTTTCTGCAGCTGTAATATTAGCTCCAGCATTGATTTAGTTACACGCTTAACAATTCAACCCACTTATCAAACCAGCATATCATTACTACTACCCCTTAAGCCCGTTTCAAGAAACACCAATTGTGAACCGAAATTTTACCACAAAGAAGCAACAAACAATCAAACCACAAAATGCACACGTACAACCAAAAGTATGAAGAAGGAATAGTGCAATTACAAAGATTGCAGAGTAAGAGAGCTTGGAGATGAACTCAGGAATGCCAAAGCCACGAGGGGCAGAGCCGGCGATGTCGTAGGCGAGAGTAAAAGGGGACAAGACAAACTTTATTGGGAATTCAAAGATGTCAATGAGCTGTTGGCCATAGCGACGAGTGAAAAACTTGTACTGAAGCTGTGCTTGTCGCCTCAGGTTGTTCAGAAGACGGTCCGTTCCCCTCGGCATTGCGCACTTTTCTTTGTTCAACGAAATGGATAAAACCTCTGCCACTTTTTGTTTATCTGAGAGATTTCTACTGTGGGATTGGCAATGGCGATCATAGTTGGGCTGATGCAATGTGGGCTTCAGGTTTCAATTTCAAATTCAAAATCTCAACATTTGCTTCGGCCCAATTTTGCAAAACACTGTGGAAAGATTCCAGTTTTTTTATTAAAAAAAAAAGAGTGTTTTCACTACTAAGTACTTAACATGTAACCATAGATATTGTCTTAAAATTATAAATACATCATAAATAATTAGAAAATTTTATTAAAAAACATAAAGATATATCATATAAATGTATTTCCAGATATTAACTTTCTTAAATAACAAAAATGATATTTTATTCACTATTTTTATTATAAATATTACTTTCAAACATTTAGGTGAAATTATAAATGTATAAATATTACTTTCAAACGTTTAGATGAAATTATAAATGTATATTTTAAAAATGAAAGAGATCATAATTTAAGATGCTCGATGTCATCTTTTAATTCAAATAAGATCAACAATGTGAATATATTCTCAAAATTGAGCTTTATTTTCTTTTTTTATTCAAACTTGCAAAATTCAACTCACTAAAAGATCTATTGGCATTCCATGAAAAAATTTTACATGGAATAAATATCATTTATATTTTTGAAATGTTATAATTTTTCTATGCATATGATCCATTAAAGATCATATTCCCACTGCAATGACAAGCATGGAGCATGACTTGTTTATGTCACTGTTTTTTCACCATAATCCACTAAGTTTTTTGGAGCAAAGACTGCTGGAAAGGTATTCTTCCCTTTCCCGTTTACAAACATCAATGGAGAACCATTTTAAAATAAATAAACAAATGATTAAAAAAAATATTTATAAATTACAAATAAATATTAAACAATTACCTCCTTGATGGGCAAAAGGCATGGCTTGAGCTTTCATTCTCTTGATCTAATCAATAATTGGAGTCCAAAGAATATATATATATATATATTACTAGAATGTCTTGGGTTTGTGTATAGATCAAGGTCTATGATTAAATGGATCGCATACAACGAGGGAAGAATATTATACATTTGAATTTTTAACGAATCCAATCGTCACTCGAAAGTGCACACTAAATAAATTTCAGTTCATATAATAATTTACGAATCACGCGAATAAATAAATTACTAATTTTTGTCATAAATATATATATGATACTTCATCTGTCCCACTTAAATCAATTTAATTTATATTTTCATTCATTTTAAATTATAATCAAATTTCTTTATTTCGAATATAGTTAATTTTTCAATAAATAAAATTATCATTATTTAATATATTAACTCAAAACTATTCATTTTCAAGAATAATTTTAAAATTCTAAATATAATTACATCATAATTAATTATTTTTAGTTCCAATATAATTAAACATTTCATATAAAAAAAATCAAGTATGTATTAAAATTAGAAACTGAATAATTGAAATGAGACAAAAAAATGTTAACAATTGAAATGAAATGTAAAAAATATAAAAGTTTCATAATTTCAACAGCATTAAACATTAAACATGTCTTATTAATCCGTAAAAAATGGAGATTGTCTATATTAGTGGGATGAAAGGAGTATCAATAAATAAATATCTAAAAATGCCCACTGAATAAACTCCACCTCTTATTATTGTTTACGAACCACATGAATAAAAAAAACAGAGATAAATAGTATTAAGCATGGTATAAAAAGCTTATATTATCGAAGCCAAGAAATTTAACCTAAATAGTAAATATAATTTCGCCCTCTATTGCCTTCACAAACTCCATCTACATCCAAATGAATGAATTCATGCTGCACACCGCAAGACAGATCGAGACTCTATTGAAGTTGCGTTTAGCCAAGGCTACTGTCCAAAAGACATATTCTGCAATGGAGTATAAAAATTATGATCAACATTAACTAACGTGACATAAAATTCTCATGTCAATAAGCATATTTTTTTGTTACTATTTCTTTTAGGTGTCATCGAGGGTTTTTTTTTTTTTCAAATTCAGAATCCTTTATTTAGTGAAAAATATAACTTTTACCAATTAAATTATGTTCAATAATCTACAATAGTATCTTAGCATAGTTATGATGGCTAAATATATACTATGTCTCAGTGTAGTTTTCTATTTATAAAGTTTAAATAGATGTATAAAAAAGTGCGAAACATTTAATCACAACAACTTTTAGAGAGTAATTTAATTTTATTTATTTATTTTTAAATATACAATAGATATTTATTGAAATAATTTATGTGTTTTTATTAATATTTATAATTAATATATATCAATAATATTAAATATTATGTTAATCCTTAATGAGAGTTATTTCTTCAAATTTGGCATATTATACTCTTTTATTTTATTAGCATATATTTACTCTTTTGATTAAATTATTCTTAATATGTTTATTAATTCTAATATAAAGTGTAATGGGGATATATAAATCCAAATAAGATATGGAAAATCATAATAATCGTTATTAAACAATGACTTTTTTAGGAGCATTAAGTAATGCTATCTACTACTACCATTAAATGTAGATAAAAAAAATGATTATTTGTACAAAAAAAAAATTGAGGGGAATAATTTGTACAATTATGTTTGACAACTTCCGCATTAAACTGCCCTAAGGAAAAAGAAATAAAGAAATGAAGGACAAGTATATTCAATAACAAGTTAGTAGTAATAATTTTATAATTTATAGACTTTATCTAAAAAATAGTCATGCTACTGGGAAAATTGTCAGATTCAGTATGTACTTATTTACTTTTTAAATTTTAATAACATATTTTCTATTTTAAAATTTGCAATATTAGTATTTTTTGCTTTTTCAATTTTGATAATATCTTCTATTTTTTTATTTTACATTACAAGTGCTTTTCTGTTATTTTCATAAACAAATTTCATCATTTATTAATTTCATCCATTTCTTTTTCCCTTTTCTCCTTCTTCTTTTATCTTTTTTCTTCTTCATATTGAAGTTTTTTGTAGATCTATGCTCATGAAAATGGTCTATATACCCTCATAAAAATGTGAACTATCGATTTTGTATAATGTTAGCAAAAAAAAAATATATATAGTTAGAGTGATCAAACATAAAAATTCAAAATATAATATATGCTATCAAAGTTAAAAAGTAAAAAAATAATAGTACTGCTAAAATTCAAAATAAAAAATATGTTACCAAAGTTTACCCTGAATTTGCTAATTTTCCTTTTGCTACTACTTAAAATTAATTACTCATTCGTCTCACTAACTTAGATTTGTTTTATTTTTCATCAGTCTCAAATTATAGTTCAATTTCTTCATTGATATTGTTGTTTAATTTTACACTACCTTAAATACTCATATTTAACATGTTTTTTATTATAAAACTTTTTTTTCAAACTATAAAAATAATAAATATTAAGTTAAAGATTTTATTTACCAAATATAATTACACATTTTTTTCACACGTTTTAAACCAGTTTTATAAATTCTCAACAATTAAATTTGAATTTGATTAAATGCAATATGAAATGACAAAATAGGAAGAATAAGAAAATAATTTACAATTTTAATATTAAATACTCCATCAATCCCTTTTTATATGATGCAATAAAAAAAACTTATTTGTCCATAATTATAAGATGTTTTTGTTACTTTTTACAATTATTTTGTCTATTATTGACTATTTTACCCCTATTTATTTTATCTTTATTTCAAGTATAATAAATGTTATTGAGGAAAAACAAATACTAATTGTTTCAAATATAATAAATAAGAATACAATAGGAAATACTCCATCCATCTCATTCCAATTATCCATTGTTTTTTTTAGTGTCTTATTTCAATTATCTACTTTTAATTTTAATAGACACTTTTACAATTTTACAATTTTTTATAATTTTTGAATGAATTATTTATTTTTTAAAAATATATTTATTGGTAAAACACTAGTATTAATACGAGTTATTTAGGAAGTTTCTTGCATTTTATCAATCATAATAGTCTTTTTTAATTCTAATACAATTTCAAAGTAAATAATTGAAATGAGACAGAAACTAAAAAAATTCATTGATCTATATGAAATTGCTTATTATACTTATAAAATTAAACGAAAAATAAATTCTCAATAAATATGAAAAATCCTATTATTACATATCTATCTTATTGCGACAAGTAATAAATCTCTTTGTAAACTACATGTTTCAAAAAACACTCGGCAAATTACACTTTATATATATATATATATATATATAGAGAGAGAGAGAGAGAGAGAGATAGAGAGAGAGAGAGAGGTGAGGATCAAACTCGTATAAACTTGCACACAAATGAGAAATTATGGCCATGGACCAAGCTCTTTATCTCACTAAAATACATTTATTCCCATAACAAAGCAAATTTAATGAGTCAAACTTAAAATTAAATTCTGAAAACTAATCAACCTCGGGCAAATTTATTCCCTCTTTACAATCCTACAATAAAAAACCTTGGACAAAAAAAAAAAAAAAAAAAAGGAGAAAATTTGTTTCTAAGTAGAGGATCATCCACCAACACTTCCTTCTTTTTATCTCTCATCAAAGTCTGAATAAACAGGAAAAAGGAAAAAATCACCAAATCTGGGAGTTTATATACAATGGCTGCGGCATTAGCGGCCCCTTTAGCTCTAAGTGGAGCTGTGAAAATGGCGACATCAACAGCATCTCAAGCATATTTGGAGGGTGGCAAAGTGAAGGAGACCAAAGCTTTGATTGCTGAGCTCTGTCGTCAGTTTTATCATCTGGGTTGGGTTTCTGGCACCGGTGGCAGCATCACCATTAAAGTTCTTGATGATTCCATTCCTAAACCTCAGCAGCTCATTGTCATGTCCCCTTCAGGTACAACCAAGATTATTGTTGTAGTGAAATATATGAATTGTATGAGTTTTCTTTTTGAAGCAATTTTTATGGGTTTTATGAACGTTTAATTATGTCGTCTGTATACATCTAGAGAAAAATACCTTTTTTATCTTTTGAAGTTGTGGAATTTATGGGTTGAGAACTGCGATTTTTATGCCTGCTTGATGAAATTATGCACTGTATCCAAGTTCAATACATGTATTCTTAATAACTTCTTGGCATGAAACTTTCTAGGAAGTTGATGGATTTCGGTTTTCATTGGATAGGTGTGCAAAAGGAAAGAATGGTGGAGGAGGACATGTATGTTTTATCGCCAAGTGGATCCATATTGTCTGAGCCACTGGCTAAGCCCTACCCTCATAAGCCTCCTAAATGTACTGATTGTGGTCCTCTGTTCATGAAGGTATAAATCTTATAGCTTATTGAAGGATAAATTTGGTTAGTGATCCTTCTGTTAGTTTTAAGGTTAATAATCAGTCAAAGGTTGAGTTATTAAATGAGAAAATTTATGTTTTAAAAGAAAAGGGAAAAAAAGGTCAGGTCAATTGCAATTTCTGTTTGTAGGAAGCTAAAGATGATGCTGATAATTGATGTTCCTATTATTAGAGTATAGATAGTGTTTTTAATTGTGATTTGATAAACATAAAAGTGCATTAGCTGTTTAACTTCAGTTTGTTTCTCATGGAAGAAATTTCGAATTGCTATTCTTATTTTTCCCCTCTTCTTTTGGCATGTGTATGCATGTATAATTCCTTGATTTGTGCAGAAAGACGTATAAAGCAAAAATGAAACTTCAATTCCCGTGTTACTGATATTTGGAAATCAGTGTGCTGTTTTTTTCCTCAAATTTTACCTTTATTTTGTTCATGATAAGTTAATTTCTCTTCACGGGCTTTGGCCACTGCTATGTATAAGCACTTGACAACCCTTACCATACTTGATGACTACTTTCTACTTAAATGCCTGCATTTTATTTCTTCTATTCGAGACCCATTTTGAGATGAGTACAACTTTCTACTTTTCAAGTATAACATTTCTTGTGTAAAAATATCACATTTTGTCCTGATTTCCAGGCATATGAGATGCGTAATGCTGGTGCTGTGATCCATAGTCATGGAATGGAATCATGTATTGTGACGATGATCAATCCATATTCAAAAGAATTTCGGGTAAATACATTGACCTACACTCTATCGTCCTATACCTTCTCCTGATCCTTGAATTAGGCCAGCCTTTCATTTTGCCTCAGAGCTTGCAAAAATGTAAGCTTGGTGTCATCTAATTGTGGTTTTGTTTCTTTAGACTAACAAAAATGTACACTTGGAATCATGCCTTTGATCTTCTGGTTCTGTTTCATCTATTTCTTTTAGTGAATGTTGGTGAAGAATTGAAATGGATTCTGATATTTTCTATAAGTTGGAACAACTGGAAACAAATATGAGAATGACAAAAAAACAAAAAAGTGCAATGACCACCATGTTACTTCTGGATATGCTATTGTTGATATGCTGGATACTTAAATTTGTACCAGTGCCTTTGAGTCGTCCCAAATCATTTACAAATGCTAAGAAGAGTATTCTAAATTTCTTGAAGTTGTGAATCATTTTAATCTTTTCTTCCTTCCATTTTTTTATAATGTTCACCTTTTTCTTTTCTTTTCTTGTTGTGCTTTTTAATGTGCAGATCACTCATATGGAAATGATAAAAGGAATCCAGGGACATGGTTATTATGATGAACTTGTAGTTCCAATTATTGAGAACACTGCACATGAGCGTGAGCTCACAGATTCTCTTGCTGAAGCAGTATGTTATCTAACTTTTTCCTTCCTCTTCAAAGCCCATTTATCTTGTTACTTTTTTTTTCTCCACGAGGCATGTACTTTTGATGGATCATAATGAATTATTGCAAATCTTAGAAGGCATTTTGTAAAGAGGTACGAGAATGATGGATTGATTGATGGCATTACAGAAAATATCCTGGTGTATAGGATGGAGATATGCCTCTTTCAATATAAATTGGGTTGAATCTATTGAAAATATTTAGGAGCCACTGAATACATGCTTCTTCACGAACAATAAATTCATATGTTAAAGTTAAACATATTGTTTAGTTGTTCCAATATTCTTCTATATCATGCAATTATGATGTTAGTAACTCCTTGACATCTTCTAAACTTCAACAAGAAACAATGCACCATTTTCTATGAATGTTTGTGAGTCTAACCCTCTCTGTCTTGATGCTTAATAATTGAACAGGCGGATGATTTCTGATTCTTGTAATTGCTGAAATTTAAGAGTGGGTTAGGTGAATAGGAGGGTTCTGCAAATCTCTGATTATGTTCATATCTATCAGATTATTGCTTGCCCTTTGTTGTTGCTCGTGAAATGATTGAATGCATTGACAAGCAGTGATGAATATCACTCCTATCTCCATCTGTCACAGATTAAAGTTTATCCTAAAACAACAGCTGTGCTGGTGCGCAACCATGGAATATACATATGGGGAGATTCTTGGATTAGTGCTAAAACTCAGGTTTGTTAGGAAGTCAGATCTTTATTTGATATGATACTGTATGTTTGTCTTTATTTTTACTATGCACCTGTCTTATTGACTTCCACATATGAAACTTTCTCATCAGAATATCTGTGTGGTTGAGTTCACATCATGATTTCAACTACATTCATGATCTTTAAGTGTTTACAGATGGAACATGTTCTGTTTTACCTCTGTAACGCAGCTTGGGAAAG